>JAVDOI010000018.1:4409730-4429730 GCA_032191485.1 Leptoclinus maculatus
GGTTCCATCAAGTCTCGAGGTTGACGGCTTATTAGATCGTTATCGCGTGAGGCCTACTCCTCAATCATTCGCCCCAACAAACCTTTCCTTTCTCTGCACCCCTTGTTTCCAAACCCTATGTCTGCCCGCCCGCCACCCCTCGCTCCCCCTTCCTCTTCCTCTTCCTCCCTCTGTTGGTAAGTCCCCCATCTCCCTTCCATTAGACAATCTCCTCCTTCAGAGTTGGCAACCGCACGATTTATCCCACTAATGCACTCAAGCGCAGACTAGAATGGTGTAATTGTTTGGCGAGGAGTGATTGAAAAAAACATTTTTGGCTTCTGATCTCTGGGCCACTTGTTGCCTGGGAAATATTGTATATGCGGAAGCCCCCCCCCCCCCAAACACCCACGCTGCTTGGAGCTGGTTAACTTATTCTTGGATGTGCTTGTAATGTTGCCCATCAAACAGACACAAATACAAAAGTGGAGGAGTCTGTGGAGGTTTAGTTAAGCCCTTTTTAGTAAGCTAATGAGCTTAGTGTGAGATACTGATCAGCAATCAGAGGAAGCCGGCCCACATGCATGTGTGTGTGCGTCTGTTTTAAAAAGGACGGGGGTGATCTAAGTGTAGCAGCATCTTTACCCTCTCTCCCCCTCCCCTTTCATTTTACCACAGAATCTCTTCCCTTTTACTCACCAGTGGGCTGAATGCGGAGCTGAGTCTTGTCGCTCTGCTTGCGGGTCATGGCAAACCAGCTGCCGTCTGTGTCCTGAACCCACTCGGCAGCCTGGCAGTAGAGCAGGCCCTGGTCCACCGGCTGCAGCTTGTGAATGGTGAGCCTGTAGGACGTAGCGCTGGTCTTATCCAGCCTGAGGTCCCCCGCCGCCATCCTCTGCCGGTACGGTCCCCCGGAGCGCAGAACAAAGTCCCTCGACAAGGTGACCAGCTCCTGAGGGGCCGCGTCCGCGTCCTCGGGGGACCGCAGGTACCAACCCACGGATAAGTGAGTGTGCTGCAGTGTGGTCCGAGACACCTCGCAGGTAAGCTGCAGTGTGTCGCCTTCCACCTTGGACAGAGTCTGGGCTGGTGCCGTTACCGTCAACGAGTCAGCGATGACTGCAAAAATAAAGCAAAGAAGAGGAGAGAATGTTAGCACTCAGTCAGGACAGGAGGAGGCTATTTGAGACATCAGGGCAGGACAGAAGTCTTCGTTTTACAAAAGCGATATTTGGTCCCTTAAATACCATATGAACTCTCTAGAAGTTAACAAAACATTGAAAATACCATGTGATGCTGTTGGAGGACTGGCCCTAACAGAGCTTAGGTTATGCCTACTATTATCATTGAAGAGGAAATAAACAGGCGTTCTGTTATAAGTGGGGAAAAAGGTGTTAATGCAACCAAGCTTTTTTTTTCCTGAGGTGACTGCCCTCTATGTTCTCATCCATACATGACTTTCACATGTCATTGTGTGTTGATGGTGTTTTCTCTATCTCACACAGCCAGATACCTCCAGAGACCCCTTCCTGCACTTCGTTCAGACTGATTAGATCTCATGTGGTTATGCTGCAAGCAAACTTTAGACTGTACACTTAAAGCTGTACACTGGCATCTTACAGCTGCATTTTTTTTGATCACACATACTAAAAATATACAAGCAGCGAGTTAAAATTGCTGTAATAAATGCATCCAAGCTCTTCTATCTACAACACAAGCAAGAACAGAGGACGGACTTCAAGCCAGATGGTTGAGAACAGTGGAGATGAGAGACGGGGACAGTCGAGCGCAGGGAGGCATCAACAGAGACATCAAGATGTGATCATTTCAGAAAGCGGGCTGGAGACACTCCACACATCGACGGAAATAAACAAAAAAGGAGTCAAGGGACTATTTTTGGATATGTACCAGGGCGCCGCTGTGTGCGAGTGTGTGTGGAAGAGAGAGACTGATAAAAAACCATGACCTGAGATTCCAAAAGTTAAAGGATGACAACCAAAAGGAAGTAAAGTTGTGATTAAAACAAATTCCAGTATGTCGAGTGTCTCGCAGCTGTGTTTGGATGCGTGCGGCTGGCTGCACATGAGTGCTATCCTATTAGCCTCCTCTCTGGGTGAGGCTGCATTGCTTGCCTTTGGATGGTGTAAACATATTACATTACATTACAGTCATTTAGCAGACGCTTTTCTCCAAAGCGACTTACAATAAGTGTATTCAACATAGGTATTTAAGAGAACTACTAGTCACCAGAAGTCATAAGTGCATCTCCTTTTTTTAAACAAGAGCATAAACCAGAGCCAAAGTACAGTGCAGAAACAAACTAATACGAATGCAATAAGTGCTAAGTGGATACGAGTATGCTATGCACACATACACACAATACCTTAGAAACAGAGAAGAGGCAATACGTCAGTGTTTACAATGGACAGCAGTCAACCATTCAAGCTAGGCTGGGATAAAATGAATTAAGCGAATATTGCCGAGAGAAGCTTCCTTGCTTTGCCATGTGGTGATGACTGTGAGCCCTTCTTAGAAGCCCAAAAAAAAAATGGAAGCGCTTTGTGTGGGTTTATGCTCGTGCAGTGCTTTGTCAAGATGTTTGGCTATTCAGGCTCTTAAGGGATTGTCATTGTGAAGACTACTTATCAGCAGGTTTGAGGTACTGTATGTGATTCTCTGCAAGTCACCTGCTATGACTAGCTTTTGTTTTCTCAGCAATCATTCCGTGAATGAAAAAAAAAAACAAGTACATGCTACATGCATCCGTGTGTGTGTGTGTGTGTGTGTGTGCTCTTGCTTCTGGCTTTGAGAACATGAGTTAAAGTGAGCGATGGGGGATTTGCGAGAACAGAGAAACAGACACCGCTAATGAAACAAACGGGGGGGAACAAAGGCAGAGAGATCAGAGAAAAGATAGAGGAGGCGGAGAGAAGAGGCTTGACATCTGGTTATTGGAGTTTAACAAGACACTCAAAGAAAGAAACAATGCTAAAACAGATGTGGCAGGAAAGGAAAGTGTGAACTCAGGTGGGTCAGACACAGCGGCACTCTAATGAGATGCTGCATTGTGGGGGTACATACAGTGAGTCAAGACAAGAATAAACAGTTTCATGCAATAGTTTGAAGCAATCTTGAATATACCGACACGGTCTAACTCAATACGCCCTTTAATCTACTTCTTCATTATGAGTGTTTGATAAACAGTCCAGCAGCAAGGGACGCAAATGGTAGTCAGGGGCAGCACTAAAACTATTCTGCTGATATATTTGTTTGTTGGTTGTATGAAGAAATGACTAGCATGGGAGTCTTAGCAGGCCTGTACTAGTGTTTGTATACAGAACCCTATAGGTTTAAGCTGCGCAATCAAACCCTGCTAATGTTGGCAACTGCTGGGTGATAATCCCTCAATCTGATCATTAACTCACATTCAGTGGAATCGCATTGTGATGATAAGATCTCAAGTTATTGTTCCACGCGCGTGTGTGTGTGTGTGTTTTCCAAATAAATGTTTCCGTGTAATGAAAAATAAACACGACTGCTTAGCGAAGTGAAGTTTTACAGATATGAAGAGTTTTTCCATTATCTCCGCCCATGAGAATCGTGCAATCGATCGTATATGTGCGTGAGTGAGCGCCTCTGTGTCTGTCCGAGGCTTATCTCACATTCTGCTGCAGCAAACTGCATGATAAATAAATAAATGATACAATATATCACAAATTAATTGGGTGGGCAGTAATGGCGGCATGCTGAAGGACCTTTCATGGTCTCGGTGACTCACACTTTCTCAAAAACACATTTTATTGCCATTGACTGGCCTGCTGACTCTTCACTCAATACTCTTAACCGGCCCTCATCAGGAAGGGGCCGCTAGTGATAACACAGCTGATTGCTTCTCCGACCCCCATCCACAACTCGCCCACAGTGGACGGGGGGGGGGGACGGGGGGGTTGGACAGTTTAGGTGTGTTAACAGAACTACCAGCATACATAGTGCTGCATACCTCTTGGTTGCTGCTCTGCGGCTTACTTTCATGGTTTTAGACACTGTATTTGGCTAACCGCTAACAGCTAACACTTAACAGAACTACCAGTACGCACACTGCGGTACCTCTCTGCAACCCGGACGCTGCTGAGCAGCAGACAGCTTGGTGGGTTTAATTTTGTTTTTTGGCAAGATTTACACGACGACTTTGAGCGGATTGGCTTCATACATCGCCCCTCATTTTTGAGTTTGAATGAAGTGGGTTTTACGACGCCTTACAGCCAATTACAGTCTAGACGGGGGGGGGGGGTTAGCCAATTGTGGGATGTATTCATTGCAGGCCACCTGGCAGAGGTCTGCAGTCTACTGAGGACAACTTTCTAGTCCATGATGTAGTGGAATCAAGGTTATTGATAAATGAATCATTTTTATATGCGATTTTGCATAATGCAATGTTTTTATATATATCCATATCAGAAAATATTACTCATTCATTATTGTGATGCCAATTTTAACCATATCACCAAGCCCTTTATCCCATTATGTGTTCCGTCTATAAAAGCGAGCTAAAATAAAAGATCATTTTCATTCCACAAGCATGACAAAGTGTGATTCTGCTCTTCAAGGACCCGGCGTTGCCAAGTCCTCTCACTCCGACTCTCCAGTCAACACTGAGGGAACGGCAGCCTCGCGTAGACATACTGTTACCACAACAACACACCTACGCTACAACCTGCCATTGCCATGGCAACCCTCCCACACGATGCTGAGGGTTACTATGCCCCGCCCAACCCCCAACCCCCAACCCCCCCACCTGGGGAAACAGTGTGAAAACAACAAGCCGATACTTCATGTCCCTCCGCCTGCTTCTTATGAAAATATTAAACACTTTGACTTCATCTGGAGTCCTCTGGGCCAATCAGATCCCCACATACAGATGCGTCTCCAGACAGAACCAGTGAGAGAGCACCAGCCAATCTCTGCATTTCAGAGGGTCAGACTGAGGCTGTAAACACACCGAGATCCTCCAATAGCCCCACTGACCTCAATCTGGGAAGGATTAGGAACAGGATGCGATGGCATTCTCTGGCACACACACACACAAACACACAGAGACTCACTTTCGTCCCTTGTGAGGACGTTGTGTTGACTTGTTCTTTCTTAGCCATAACTGCTGTAAGCCCAATTACAACCATGACAATAGTCTTAAAAGACTTTTCTTTAGTAAACAAATCCTACAAAAAAGACACAAAACAACAATGAACTGATCCTTCTATTACAGTTGTGCAAAAACTGTTAAAAACACAGCTAGGAGCCACGCCGTTGCACTGGGTAACATGTGTCTTCATCAAGATGCGGATGGGCACTGTTTATGTTAAGTTACCATCCTGCGGCAATAAATATTCGGCGTGGAGGGTCAGTCACCGCAATGTTCCCGATTGTTTTCCCTACAGTGTGATTAATGCAAACACACACACACACACACACACACACAACTTGGGTTTATTCTGTGTTAAGCCAATCTGCAGCCACTTTGCAAAGCCAAAAGCTGTGCAGCAGCAACATCTTCCTAGCTCGTCCAAGTGTTATAGTGTTACCTGAGAGCAAACACTTAGGTAACTTGGAAATTAAAATGAGTTTGAGAGCCAATGCTAGGCATCATTAAAATATTTGGATATTTTAATAAATGTACTCAATTTCCCTCACAAACCCAAGCAGAACAGACTGTTCAGTGCATTTTCCACCAATTCAAAGAACATAATTTTACCATTGCAAAAAAAACAACAACTGTAAATGTGTGCAACACAACTCAATGAGCAAGTTTTAATAACCAAATAAATACATTTCTTTGAGGAACATAGAGTCATTTTCCTCACTTCTATCACATTCGTAGAGACTGGAATCTCAGAAGCACGAGCGATTAAAAACGTTTCTCTCTGATATATCTGGCAATTTTTTTTTGCATTTTGAAATGGAGGTTCTCGTGTGTGGATGTGAAGAAAAACATGTCAGTGTTATTCCCGCTTTCCTGAGTGACACCGAAGCTGTCAATCCCTTATAAATCTTTAAAACTACTCTCTTCCTGCTCTACCTCATCTGCAATTTATGCTTTCATCTCCCTTCATTTCCAATCTTCCCCTACTCGCTCAGCCCTCTGAAGTGAACTGCGGTTGTCATCCTTCTAGCTGGACTTTTAAGTCCAGTCACACAGAACGATAGATGTGCGGGGGGGACGCGAGGACACAAAAAAACGGAGGAAAAGAGATTTTGCAAAGACGACATGGAGGGGGGAAAAACATGATCATTTATGAAGCCTGATCTGAACATTTTGCATGCACCCAAACCTTTAACATCTCTCTAAAGTGTGTCGGATTATTGAAGTTGCAGAAGCGAAAAAATATTCCTCACATAAAAAAAAAAAAAGCAACAACGGGAAATCAAACAGCAGTGATTGTTTGTGCATCCACCGTTCTCACACGTAAAGATGGCACGAAAAACAGCAGATAGTGAAGATCCAACCAGCCGACACGTTGTGCTCTCTGGTATGGTCTTGTCGTGGGAGAAGATGATGACAGGAGGAACTGGAGAGATTTACACTGCCCTCTGGATGTTACCGCCGCTGTAAATGTTCTGGCTCGTATAAATACATGCTCTCTCTCTCTCCTTTTAACAACAAAAGCAACACATGTATGCACCCACACAGAGGGCATCTCATTGTGTTCGTGCACGTGTATATGTGCCTATTTAAGTGTTAAATGCAAATGTAAAAGGCAGCGAGTTTCTGGCTCTGTTGTTCGGTTTACTGAGAGTCTGGCGGTAGCTTAGCCTCAGTTGGAAATGTAAAATATTTGCCACTGGCTGCTGGCCAATCGGAATGAAGGAGTCAATATCAAAGGTGGGTAACAATATCCATGATGGAGCTTTCCTCTGACATATATTTTTATTTTTTTTATGCCTGCTGGCAAATACTGCAACAAACCGTAGGGTGAGGCAGTTAACAGAAACTCCTTCGAGACCGTACTAGCTCCACAACATGGCCAAGTATGGACTTCCTTTGCTATACATCTTACATCACAGCGTTAATCTGCTGCCAGAACATCCTCTGCTCTGCTAGGAAGGCGTTCCAAAAGATTTTGGAAACTGACGGGAAGAACAAAAGCAATAGAGAGGTCGGGCACCGGTGTAGGGGGAAAAGGCCTGACTTGCAGTCGGTGTTACATCCCAAAGATCTTTCATGGGGTTTGAGGTTAGGGCTCTGGGCCGGCCAGGAAAGCTCCTCCACACCAATCTGGAAACCCTCGGGCTGCGTTCAGACACATGCAAGCTAATGGATTCCTAATGGACTACTTATGTAACATGAGTGGCGTATTCCTACCATTTAACCTTTGCGATTGTGGTGACGAAAGATAGAATAGTTGTCATCCAGACAACTTTCCAGAGTTGTAAAACCATGTATTTTAGTATTAAAGACCCTTGCAGTGTTTTTGGTGTCTGATAAACCGTAAAACGCATCCATCTGTTGCTCCAGCTGGACTTTCTGGATCACATTTCATTGTCTCACTGGTAACTTGAACAACACAGCCCCATCAAGGCAGAGTTGTTTTTTGTTGGGTACAGGAGGGCATTGTCAAGTTTAACCAGGAATGTTCTGAACCGTTTACAAAAACTTGAGAGCACATTGCCGTCTGAAATACCATTGTATAATTGGAACGAAGAGGAAAAAAACGAAAGCAAGAAAATAAGCCCCAATCCAAATCAACACAGAGGTATTTGGACGGGGTGACCACACACTTTTTTGCCACAGCTGACATGGTTAACGCTTTTTGGTGTGTGACGGCCATAAGTAGCTGTGTTTGTGTGGCTCTTAAGCAAATGGCCATTTGGCAAAGCCAGCAGGGTAATTATTGTCAATTACTCTGTCAAACTGAGAGAACTGCTGAGAGGAAAACAGAGCGAGTGAGTGATCTTCAGCTCCACCACTTAGCAGACGTCACTTACTGACCCAGGACGCCTGGAACACATGCGGGCGTATTGGGTCAGGAAGCAATAGGGCGAGAGACAAATACAGAAACTGTGCCTCATACTTGTTATCCATTATCCTGCCCATACACATCCTCCACTCCTTCGTTCTTCTCTACGAGAGCTGTTGATGAGTCAGAATGAGGCATGAAGAGGTTCAACTGGGGAAATTGGGAGAGAGGAGGGTGAAGTAGGAGGAAGACGAACAAGGTGAGGATGAAGACAACGAGGAAAGGGGCTAAAAGAGCAAAGAAGAAGAAGAAGAAGAAAAAAAGACGCTGCTCTTTTGCTTGACGTATCCAACAACCCAACACATCAAGCAGGTCTTCAAACAAAATACCACAAGCGACCAGTAAAGCAAACTCTGATGAACCGAGGTCTACAAACCATCCCCAAGAGGATGAACTGATAATCAGGATAGGATACGGAGTTAAAACAAGAAGAGTAAGGATCATGCCTTGGAGACAGAAAGGAGACATGAGGGAGCCCTCTTTAACAGAGAAGAAAGGGGTGAATGGAAAAAGAGAAGACGAATGTAGTTGAAGTCGGCAGTGTGGGATCTAGGTCCACAGCAGGGGGTACATCCATAATAGAACACACACACATGATCAGAGCCTGGCACCTTATTGAGTCTCAGATAGAGAACACCAATCCTTTCATCTGTCTCTTTCTCAGTTTCCTGCATATTTATGTAATACAGGCATACAGGCTGTTGTGCATTGTATGGACCCAGGGAAACAATTATGCGTTGTGGTGACAAACTGTTGTTTGTTAATATGACGTTCTCTTGTGAATTTGAGAGTTGCAACGGTGTTGTTTTTTAGTTGGGTCTGTTTTTTGTTTTGTTTTGTATCGGTTCATTTTATCAGCAATATCCCAAAAAGTTTGTGTTCCTTTCTGAAGGACGCTCTGGCCGCTGTAGTTCACTATAAACTTGGTCCTGAGACGATCCAGCTTAGAAAATTCCCTTTAAAAACAGTTTACTTAACATCAACACCCCCCCTTAGTCACTTTTGCTACGAAGATTTTTATTCACATTTCTGGTTTACAGTGAGAACTGTGGCGGATTTCCCTCCCAAAGTTCTTAATAATTACTGAAACAATATCTTTTCAGAAAGACAAAGACCAAAGCGTGCTTCTCATTTCTAGCCAGCAACCTGCTCTAAAGTTTTGGGGATTTGGAAAGGCTACAAAAAAGACGACAGCTTTTCAAACTCTTTAAATGCTGCGCATCACTCCGACTAGAGCCCCGTGCACACCGCTGGGCGCTTGACAGGCCTGCCGTGCCTGGTGATGGCTGCTAAGCTATGATTGGACAAGGAGGGGTTAAGCCAACTGCCAATTACGTATTAATATGAATATCAATAATCAATAAAAAAGTAAGTATCAATTTATTGCATGAAAAAAATGTAAATGTAACTACGACACTTTTTTAATTTGAGTTTATACGGTTTGTATGGAAGGTGTTGGTAATGCCCCGGGACACCTCACATTTAATGAGGAAGCACAATGAGAAACAAAAACAGCACAGTCATTAGTCTGCGTGCGGATGGCAGTGTGGACTCACTCGCAATTATTTGTAACTAACAGCTTTCAGTTTGCAAAGCTGTCAGATATTTGACTTTGACACAGCTAATGTCTTAGTCAGAGGCATAAATCATTTTCACATTGCTGTTTGGCATAACGAGTAAATGTTTCACGAACAAATCACATTCATCTCTGTCACAAAAGCAAACCAAGGAGCCGAGACTGTTTCGCAACTGCATAATTACCGTATCGGCAGAATGTCCGACATTGATTCAATTAATTCTGAGGTCATCAACAGTCATAGAATTAGTCCTTATTGTAGTTGATCTTTATCAAATATTGGTCAGGTTTTTCTCTAACGTTATTTTCTGTCTGCAGATGAATGCAGCTTATTAGAGGGCCGAAGCCGTCTGCCCCTCATGTATTCTAAAGTCATCCGTCTATTATTTGCTTTTTAAATGAGGCACTGCGAGTTGAATGTCTCACACAGTCCCATTTGATCAAAAAAAAGGCTTCCACACAGTCCTATCATAACACAGCACATCCAATCTTCTAATAAAAATGTGAGGGGGGGGATGAAACAGAAATAAGGCAGGGATATAGGGCAGGGGCGAGAGGATATGAGAGATCTTACAGATGCTGTTATGAGATTTTCAGCTAGGAGCTGTGAGGTCCCTTGCTAATGGAACATCAGTGTGAGTGGGTGTGTGGGTGTAAGTGTGTGCCCTGCGCTATAACACAGAGGTCACAATGACTGAAAGGAAAAAGGCCTCTTCATTTAATAAAGGGGTCTCAGAAGCATTCTTCCCTGTCTCCTTACATTCTTCAGGCTCTGTCCCATTTTTCTCCTTGAAAATTTCTCCTCAATCAACTCCCCCCCCCCCCCCATCTCCCCCCTCTCTCCAGACCCCCTCTCTCTGCCACATTATGTGGCGAGTTTCTTTTTCTTAAGACAAGTTGCTTGTCAGCACCCAATTATCACTTATTCTGTTTTTCTCGGCATCCTTCCTCCTCCAGCTCGTCGTCCTCATGACAGTATTGGAACACAGGCTGATCACTCTCCAACCAGCTTGTACTCTACATGTCAGTCAGACAATGACCCCCATTGCAAGTTGTTTTTTTTGTATCCTAGGGGGTCATAAAACTAGTAAAGGGAGCAACATCTGCTCTGTGTACGAGAGGGAGAGAGAAACTGAGCTAGGCCCCTGTGGCTATTACAGCTCATTATACCTAAAGTTAGCATGAGAGGCACATCAAAATTGGGCACTCTCTCTCTCTCTCTCTCTCTCTCTCTCTCTCACCCAAACACACACACACACACACACACAGTAGTACAAGTGACTGAGGTACTCCCCTCTGCTCACCCAAACATTTCCTCCAGACTCAGCTGTACTGGGTCACTGAATCATGCACAGTCCTGAGGGGTGTGCTGCTTATTAACATAATGTTTGGAGACGAACACACACCGGGTTAATAAAAGAACTTACTGGCACAGGATGTGTTTTTACACCGTGCCGAGCTGCAAAATGCATGATTTAGAAAACTAATCCTCCTAATCATAAAAAAATGAAGCATTAGCAGCATAATATATGATAATAAATGAATATCATAATATGCAAATAAGTATATAGGAATACATCTAAAAGCACTTGTAAAATCCCTCTTAAAGTTTCACCAGTTTGTTCAATTGGACCAGCAGAGAGGGAAAGGTACGACAACAAAAAGGAGAAAGTGGGAGAAGAAAAGGAGAGAAAGACGGGCAGCGAGTGAAGGAGTGGGCTTTGTTATTGTAGCAGGAGTATGGTGACGTGGAGTTAAAAAGGCTGAATGTTGCGATAAGAAATGTATCCGTGGCGAGAAGAAGCTTTCAAATATGAGGCGCTTGTTTACACAAAGGCGGAAAAGAGGAGGATTTAACACTAACTAAGACGCACGCGAACCCACAACGGGCGCTTGAACGCATACACACAATATGACACAACCTCTCACTGAGGCCCAGCCAGGAAATGAGCCTGAGTGAGTGTGTTGGGAAGATGGAGAGTAAGCGGGAGATTATAAGGCAAAGCGTGAGAGGAGGGGTAGTCTGAAGAGAGGTGGGAGTATGAAAGACAAATCTTCCTAAGAGCATTTGAGAAGAGCTGTGTGCAAAGCTATCGTTGACTGAAATCCTTTACAGCATCAAAGATTTACTCATCATGCCTAAACACATGCAATGTTCCTTCCATCCCCACCCCTTCCTCTCTCTCTCTTATCCTACATTTCCCTTCTCATCTTCACCAGCTTCAGACCCACTTTCTCCATCATTTCATCCGTCATAACCCTTTCTTTAGCATTTCCCATCTTCCGTCTGCTCGTCTATCCAAATAACACAAGTTACAGCAAACACTCTGTGCTCGAGAAGAGAGAAATACACACAGATGCCACCCCTGTGTGTGTCTGTTTGTCTTCTCCATCGCTGCTGTCCTGGAGGTTGTTAGCACATGTGCAGGGTTTTGCTCCGTCTGCCAACATCAGCACAAACACACACACCCTACAGTCATTACCACTTTCACACACACACACACAGACAGACATGCAATAACCCGTCTACCTACTGTTCAGCCACACAGGCACACAAACGTGCCATGTGCAATGATTCGCATTCACACAACACACCTTAAAGGGCATTCATCAAGTATATTATGCCTCTAATAATACTGGAGGTGCAAGTATTAAAACTAATAAGCTCCATCCCTGTGCTGCACTTACTGTCTCCCCCCCCCCCCCCCCCCCTCTTTTTTTCTCTCTCTATACCCTTTACAGGAGCTCCCACCATCTCCCTTCATCCCTCCATCCGTCGCCCCAGCCCCAGATGGTAAAGCATGGTGACCAATTAAAGACTTCCCTGAGGATAGAACCAGTTATAGCCCCAGCCATCTGACCATCTATCTGTGTGTGTGTGTGTGTGTGTGTGTGTGTGTGTGTGTGTGTGTGTGTGTGTGTGTGTGTGTGTGTGTGTGTGTGTGTGTGTGTGTGTGTGTGTGTGTGTGTGTGTGCGCGCGTGCGCGCGTGTGTGTGTGTGTGTGTGTGTGTGTGTGTGTGTGTGTCCAAGTAAACCTTACAAAACATTTCACTGTATTTTAATCAGCACACAAAGACTTGTCTTCCGGCCAGTTCCACATGGCTTCTCCTCTAAAACAAAAAAAGTTACAATGGCAAATGAGTCCGGGAACACAGTCCTATATAAAAGCCCTTTTGTATTATGCACAAACACACACAATGACAAGCTCTGGAGTACCACTCCGTAAGGGCACATTGCAAGGCTAGGGTCGAGTGGAGCAGAGTGTGGAAGCTGGCCAAGAGGTGCAGCGTATTAGCAGGTGTGCGTGTGTTGTGTCGGTGTATGAGAAACATCGTCTTTGAGGGGAGAGAAAAAACAAACAAGAGTGTAGCTAAGGGGAGGTGGGCAGCACTCAATCGCCAGGCACCCATCCAGCAGGGTAGCAGATGAGGGAGCAACTGTCTGTCTGAGCTGCCAGCACAGAGGGGAATTAGGCATATGCCAACCCCACCCCACCCCACCCCCCTCATACTCCCCCCCTCATCATTCTAACCACATCTCATGGTGCCCCCCCCCTGGCACTGGGACAGAGGTGGAAACATATGTCTGCTTTCTCCCCCTCAGTCAACTGAGAGGAAGGGACCGGTCATGCTTCCGTCTGCCTGTCCTTGCCAAAGCTTTCATGAGTGTGTGTGTGTGTGTGCAGCATTGAATTCTGTACTACAGATTTTAGATAGCAGTGTGTGCCTGAGATAGAGCTTGAGGGGGTCATCGGCTCGCTTGCCTTGTCGCCGCTTCACCAAAAATGAGTTCAGCCTCCCAGGCTTCTCCACTTTTACTTTTCACTTCAACACCGACACTTGAAAACATCCTGCGGCTGGCTCCGCAGCCCACACTCAAATCCATTACATCAGATGTTTTAACTAAACCTCTGTTTTCCATTGCAAATAATGAGGCTGTGATTAGCATGCTAATGAGGTGGGTGCGACGCTAATCTTTAAACTGGCATCAGCTGTCCTAACTGACAGGCCCACGCCAAGGAAAAGGACGAGGAGGTGGTGACTAACTCCACACTGGATCTTGTATGGAAAAGCATTGTTGCACTAAACGACTGATCTCTGTGGGATGAAACGGTCTAGCTTGCTGAAACTCTGACCACACCCATGAGCATAGCTGGTGTGGTCTATGGATGCCTTCCAAAACCCCACCGGCACAGTGTTGGTTTGAGATGAACGGCCGCGGTTTCCATTACATTTCAATTAGCAGGTAAACAAAATACCAAAAAGCATCGTAAACACATATTTCCCTATGACTTGTTGTGGCTAATGTCCCTACTTAATCAAAAAAAGAGATAATATTTAAATTGACTGCGGCATTTTCATGATGTGCTGCTGTTTGACTATCAGCCGTCGATAGATATTCAACATTTGATCTGCTGCCCGTTCTTAGTTTGATGGGGTTTACCAGCCATTGCCACGATGCAACAATCAGCATGCTGGCACAACCAAATGGAGTGCAGCTTATGTGCTTGTGACCGTAGCCAGCTGTGTTGCACAAACAGCTACACCAATGCCAACCACTAGTTGGCATTGCAAAAAAAATAAAAAATTGCCTGGGTGCAGTTTCTCTTTAACAATGCCAATTACCTCCACGGACAAGATAGAGAGTGTGCATGTTAGCATTTGTAACGGGTCTATATGTGCTTCAATAACCCTCTAGTGAGGGAATGAGTACCAATATCTGTGCATCTCCTTGTACATATGAATGTGTGGAAATGGACTCTGATGCCTGGTGTGTGTGTGTGTGTGTGTGTAGTTGTGTCTGTGTCAAAAGGAGTTATTCAATGTATAGCTTGAAACCGTCAGTCCCCATTTTTGCTCAGATAAGGCTTCATAGCAGCCGCCAACATCAAACAATGCAGCAGCGTGAGTGTCCTGGACCACACGAGTCCTGGAGGCCATTATACTGCAAGCTCCACTCTTTACTAGCACACATTTTAACGACATGAACACAAACACTCGTTAGCAGCACATTCATTCACATCCATATTCATGCTGAATTCATATTCAAACTGTGGCTGTGTTCTGTTAATCTCACAAAGAAGAAGCAGCAGGCCCCTGAGGGTTAGCGCTTAGCTAAGCTAATCAAATCAACTACACTTTTCAGTCCATTATAGAAACATTAATAAACATATATATTCAACACACACCAACACACACACACACACATATACTGTATTTGTTAGCACATTAAATAATTTCTCATTAGCCTAGCTCTGTAGGCGATGAGCTAAATGGAGACCATCTCTGACATCATTTCGATTTTCAAAAGGGTAACTACTACAATTTGCAAGGCAGTGCTTAGAAGTGTGTCTGTAGGCTCCAAGAGCATTCACATTTAGGTTTAATGGCAACAGCTTCCAAGCTGGAGCAAGAGTAGTGTGCGAAATACAGGGGGTCTTGGGGGGGTCGGAGACCCATTGATGCAAATGTTGTGCAGTTTAGAAAACCATGTACAACCTGAAAAAAAGCAGTGGATTATTTTCTGCTTCGACATCAGACCTCTGTGGCAGATTCTTTTTATGAAGTAAGATGGCATTTGTTTTTGATCTGTAGCCTATGTTTGCTGTGACTGAATTGTGATGTCAGGTAGGTCAGTAGGTTTTTCACAGGTCCTGTGAAGACCTGTAGCTTCATCACCACGGTCCTCTTTGACTTTGAGGCCCTATGAGGATTAGTGTGAAAATGTCAAACTTGGAATGCATTTATTTTCCACCCACATTGAAGCCTAAACCCACCATGGTTGTCCCCAAACTACACATGTACGTATAGTATAGTACTGCTTGCCCTACATGACTACAAAGTATCAATGTGTCTGCTTGACCCTGTTCAACAGCACTGTTTTATTCAGCGGTTGTATTGTCTGCAGTGATCCGCTGGGTTTTTAAAGCCCTCTTCTGTAGAAAGGGTGCCTTCTGTTGGGAGCGCTAGAGCACCGTCTCTCTCAGATTCAATTATTCTGTATGTGCGACATCTGTCCTGACTGACAGCTCGCTACACTGTGTGACTGTGACTGTGTTGGTGTTTCTCTGTGTGTGTGCGTGTGTGTGTGTGTGTGTGTGTGTGTGTGTGTGTGTGTGAAAATACGCATGTCTCTGTATGGTGGGTCCGAGTGGCAGTAATGTTATTGAGCAGGAGCACCCTATCCGCTAAAGTATACGAGATGTGCAAGGAAATGGCAAGCCAGACATAGAGATACAATCTCTTTCCATTTGGAGTCCTGCTTGGTCTGCAGCTTAGGGCCAGTATGTGCTTACACACACACACACACACACACACACACACACACACACACACACACACACACACACACACACAAACAGGCAGAGAAGAGAATGTAATAGTAAATGAAACTGAGAGGTGATGGCAATGCCAGAGGGGGGGGAGCAGAGAGAGCTGGAGTGTCACTGCAATGAGAGACAAGGGAGATAAAATGCTCCAGTCATACATGGGCCTCTGCTCCCAATCAATACCAACACAGAGATACAACTTCCCTAGTCTATTCATCTACTAATTATCTCGTTCATTTTCCTTCAATAAATCTGACTATATCTTTCTTAGTCAACACAAGGCTTCACCCATGTGTGTTCGCCTTCTTTCAAAAAAAGACCCTCCTCTTTTTCCTTCCCTCCTCCACAATCTGATGCCGTGTGCTTCAATCACCCTTTCCCCTGTGATGAAGCTCAAAGAGCAGCTGTATTGACAAACCCATACACCTGCATGACCAACGCCAGCTGGGGGGGGCCGAGGCGTTGGACCAGGCTGAATCGACCCCGGAGCTTCGGATTGATGGAGCGAGCGGGATTCAGATGATAACGGAGAGCGAAGAAGAGGGTCCCGGTGTCTAGATGGAATCTCCACATTTGGGTCTATCTCATTAAGTGAAGTAGAGGAGTGCAACTTGGCAGCACTGGCTCCCTCAAGAAAAGAAAGGCAGGGGAGGGACACAAATCAGACACACACACACACACACACAACGCTGAGCTCAGCATGATTCAGCCTCTCTTACTCTGTATGCATGTTTAGCAGTGCACAGGCTCAGCTATGCTAAGAAAAAAAAATAAATCAAACACTCCTGTTCTTTGCCGCCATTCGTAAACACTCGCTCAGAACTGCATTCTGACCTTGGGTAGGCAGGACTCCCTTTCTCCACTAAAAATGGGAGCAAATAAAAATGTATGCCATGAATGTAATGAGAATGAAAAGTGTGACTGGAGGAACGCGGTATTTTTTGCCGCAGTTTGTTCTGCAAAATTATCTGCCAAAACGGTTTCCTTCTTCCTTAATTGAAATTCCTTAGGTCTCATCTCTAGCCTGCTCCTTCTGTCTCTTGTCTTTCTCAGTGTCTTCAATTTGCAATTTATAACTTGCATGGCCGTTTGTAACTGCATTAACCTTCGGTGTCGCATCAGACAGACACTATTTAAGACACCACCCTATTGAGCCAGTTGTATTGTGGGTAATGCCTGGGGGAGGTGTAACCAATCACATTGGAGTGGAGAGGAAGAGCTCATCATTTATTGGTCACACACACTCCATTCAGCATCGCCCCAGTACCCATTTTCCAATACTGCCGCTTCTATCCCCCCATTCCTCTCTTTTTCAATTTCCTCATTTCTGCCTTTTCGCGCCATCCATCTCCTTTTCTTTTCTTCAAAACCACTCGCTTGCCAAATCAATTATTATTTTTTTTTTCTTAACAGTGTCACACATCTGAAGATGAACGTTTTCTTACTTTTTCTTGTCCGGGTGACGGTGAATAACAGAAAGAAACGAAAACGCTTCAGTTTGACAATTCACCAAGGCTTCAGCTCTCCAGCTCTATTACTGTATTACTACAGGACTGAGAATGGACGACTGCTGCCAAATGCGGAGGCTATAATCTGTATATCTGCCAGCATGGTGACTCCGATGGCGCTTTCTAGGACAGCAAGGGTATATGTGAGCTTCATGAGTAAGAGCAGTGCGATACTTGTCTCGGCGAAGGGCTTGTTGTTCTGCGGTTGGACTCGCTCGCACACAGGCTGGTGCGTAGGATAAGGACAACCATGATGGCCACGTCAGGCTGTTGTCCTTTTCTTCTGCAATCTGATGTGTAGGAGGAAGTCAAACACTCGCGCGCACACACACACACACACACACACATGAGCAAACAAGCAACACAGAAGCGCGCACACTCAAATGCAACAGACTGAGCTTAGTCAATCTCAGAGATCAGGGTATGGAGCGGTGCAGAGAGAAACTACAAGGGACCTTTGGCCTCAAACCGCTTCCCAACACCCAGGTTAAATGCATGCCTTGTGCAACACTTAACCGCCTGCAACTTCTCCAGTAAACAGACCCACAATGTAAGAGTATGAGAAATAATGGCTTTAGGGGAAAAAAAAGAAAAGAAAGAAATAAAGCAGTTTCATTTGAACTATATTCATTTACTAAGAGGGACTCTCTTCTCTCTGCGTGGTGTCACACAGTCAGCCAGGACTGTGGTGCCACTGCTGCTGGGGAAAGGATAATGCTGCCACTGTGTTCCCTCTTTTGATCGCCATTATCAAAAGTCAGAAACAAAAAACAGGTGTTTGGAATTTATCCAACCGTTTGTCCCGGAGCCACAGTATACTGTAGCTCATGGCTTGCTGCTTTAGAACTGACATTCAAAAACACATTTAAATAGAGGAAAAAGTTGCCACACTGAGGCATTTGTATGGCATTTGAGAGACATTCCTTGATTAAAACGAACACTTTGTGTGTGGTTTACTCTTCTCGGTGTGTATAGTGATGTTTGCCTGACCTGAAGCTACTCTCTAGAGGTCCAGATTGCATTGCAAAGAGGGGCAGCAGTGCACACACAAGATGTTTTTTAGGGGCAGTTTGTGCTAACAGTAAAAATGAAGTTGTGTTTCTGGCCACTTGATGAATATAAGTGACCTTACTTTAACTCTTTTTGGTTTTCACCAACTCCTTAGGCAAATATCTTGGAACTTTAGCTATTGAATGCTCCACTATGTTCCCCAGCTAGTCGCCAACTTTGTCGGTCCGCTGTTTTTGGTGCTGAGCATTGCTGCCTGCAGCTGCTGGAAACAAGGATGATGAGACCAGTGAGACTGAACCGAAACAGTTTCAGCTGTGAGCTGTGAAACCATGAACTGAAATAGGTGATGAATCACTTTAGAGCCGATGGGAAAATGCAGAGTTGGGTGATAATTCATTAATAAGGGTTTTCTCACTACCAGATTTCACATAACACACAGATTAATTCTGGATCTAAAAATATTGGTTATAGAGGCTTCAAGTACGTGGGCGAATATTATTAACATGCATCCTTATTAGCCAGTAAACCACTCTGCCTTCACACCATTCAACATCTTGGGAGTAAAATAACAATGGAAATGTCAAATCTAACCAGAGGAAATAATGATTTCCCTGCATCACCCTGTGATTTAGTGGACATAATCCAGTATTTGTGCCATGATGGCCAAATACTCTTCTCACATGTGTAATAATAACGCAATGCCTACAGGCAGTATTGGCACTTCGGGGGCAGAGCTGCATTTTCGTTTGATTGATCCAAGTTTAGCATCACAGAGGATAAAAAGATGCACACACACACACACACACTCATGTTTCTCTGGTAATTCCCTTAAAAAAGGCTTCATACAAAGAGAAGCACCTTTCCAGGCGATCAACCACATGCACAGCAGAGGTGTCTGATTCTATTTGACAGACAACATGTGAAAACACAGCGTCACACAGTATCACAGGGAGAACTGTCGCCCAGGTGCACCGGAGAAACCGTTCTCCTCCTCAGGCGGCGGCTATTAAGTTCCACAATAATAATCCTCCTCTGCTATTTTGTACGGAAAGGTGACACTGGATGAAAGAAACACATCCCTGTGAGTAAGCCTTAATGTAGCACTCAGGACACAGATTACTCTGTGGCCTTCTATGCCTACAATTAACCCAACAACCCACCACTACACACACACACACACACATACACACTGACTCACACAGACACTTCTGGTTGCCCTTCTATCTCATATCCTCCCTCCCATATGTCCCCCACAATACTCCCCTGCTTGTGGTTGTTCCTTTGACATCACCCTTGAAACACACATTCTCAAAGCCATTTTTTTTTTTATACAACAGAGCAAAAGCAAAATTGGAGTAAAGGGCCAGGGCTGATAAATGGAGACAGACATACAGATGACAGAATGAAAGACAGTGGAACGATGAAGAGGAGAGGGATAGGAGGGGGAGGGGAGGAAGGACAAGGTATCATTGTTTGCCTGGCACGGTCCAAAGAGGCGTGCAGCTGCCGGGGGGGGGGGGGGGGGGGGTTCACAGAGGGACTCAAGAGCGCAGCAAAGAAAAGAGGGGAGAGACCCTGCCGCGCG